>JBCFYV010000003.1:40545866-40562657 GCA_039000515.1 Timema cristinae | reverse complement strand
GAACCATGTTCGGGGTACTAATTGGAAAAACCCAATGGGAAGGAAGCCCTAGACTCAGATGGGAGGATAACATTAGAATGGACCTGAAAGAGAAAGGCTGTATGTAATGAGGTGGACTAGAAAAAACAAGCCCATGATATGGATAGGTGGTTTTACTTTTTTTAGATGTGTCAAGAACTTAAAATTTTCCTAATGCCTGTAAGCAAGAAAGTAATGATACCCCTCAAATTTTGTGTAGGGTTTTAAATTGATCTAAAATTTCCCACTTTTCTTAAAGTGGTTTTTTCAAAAATTTTTAATTTTTTACTTGGTTCCACACATTCCCCAATTTTTGTTTTAAATACATGTATTGTCAAAAGGTGAAAGGAAAGTTTAATTTTCTTTAAAACACGTTTAAATAAAGGTTTAACTGACTAAAAATGATTTTTTAGCACCCAGCCCCCCACATCTTACTCCCTTTTCCCGGTTTAACATAAGGTAATAATTACCCCTTTTGTATTAAGGATGGGGTTTGGGAAATTTAGAGGAAGTTTTTCCAAATTTTTTTTTGCATGGGGGGGGAAAAGGGGAAAACCCCTTTTAGGAAAACTTCCCTCAACACTCAACCAGTATTCAAACCCCGATCTCTCGGTCTTTTCAACAGGACAGAGGTAGTTTATTGCGCAAGTAAAATGCCTTAAGCCATGAAACCAATAAAAAGTGGGTAATTGGGGAATTAAGTTTCTATAAAAAAAAAATAATAATAAAAACCCAAAAAAATGTTATATTTTATTCAAAAATTTCTTTTTAAGGGTTTAAAAAATAGTGACCGGGGTTTTGGGTTTTTAAAGTGTTTTTTTATCATAATTATGTTGAGTTAAGACTAGTTTTACTCAATTTTACAACTATTTTACCTTTTTTCAAACTAAAAATTTAAAAATTTTAAAAAAATATTTTTTCAATCTTAATTTGCAAATTTTCTAAAATAAACCCAAAAAAAATTTTTTTTAAAACCTAAAATTTTAAAAATTTTCCTTACAAAATTAAAGGGGTTTGAGGTTAAAAGACCCCAAATTCCCTTTAAAAAAGGAACATTTAACCAAAAAAAACAACTTAAGGAAATGAAATTTGGGAAAAAGAAAATCAATCATTAATTATAATTTAATTATTTAAACATGAACGTTTTTCACTCTTGAAATGTACATCATGAGACGTGTTTTTAGGGAAACTTTATTAATATGATAAAATTTAGAAAACCCAAAATTTTTTAAAAAATTTTTTATTTTTAGTGTTTTAAAATATCATATGATAGTGTTACTTGACCTCACCTTGGGGGGATTTTCCGGGGCCCATTTTTGGCAAACCCTTTGGGCAGTTTTTAATTTCTTCCAAACTTATCCTGTTTTTTTTGTTTATCATCAGGCATTAGTAGTTTGACACCAAATTTTTAAGGGGTTGGGTTGCAAAAAAAGGGTTTTTTCCCACCACAGCTTCCCTCATCTGAAGGTCTCACAAACTACTTTCGGAATAAAAAGAAAGGCACTTTCCCGGGAAAGGGGAAAAATTTTATTGATTTTTTTAGTGTATAAAGTTTTTTGGCTTGCAGGAATATACATTGGGGAAAGGGTTTTGGGATGCCTTTTTTTTTTAATTTTCTGCAAGATTTCCATCCCACAGAGGGGTGAAACTTTTTCTTCAGTGGTTGTATTGATTTAAATTGGCGTGGAAAATCAGACGGGGCATCGGGCCGGGTTGTTTGGCAATACTTTTGAGGGCTTTAAAAAGAAATAGGTAAATACAAAAATTATTAAAAATAAAAAATATCTTCTATCTTATGTAAAAGTAAAAAACTTGTTTCCCCAAAATTTTAAAAATTAAATTTTTTTCCTAATTTTGGGGGTAATAAAAAATTTTAAATTATAAAAAAAAATTGGGTTCCCAAAAATTAATTTAAAGGGTTTGGGGGTACAAAAACTATGGTAACCCCCCATGTTTCAAACTATAATAATAATTTGGAAGTGTGTCTGTGTGTGTGTTTGTTTGTGTGCGAGGCCCAGTCAAATCTACGGCCCGTTGAGGTGAATTTTTTAAATTTTTTTAAATTTGCTTTTTTAAAATTTGGGTTTTTTTTAAAAAATTTTTTAAGAAAATATTTTTAAAACCCGGGGTTTTGAATTATGTTTCAGAGATAACATAAAGTTTCAAAAAGAAATTAGGCAACCCAGGGGGGGAAAGAGGGGAGTGCGCTTATATTTTCTTATACCACAGGGGGTTTTACGGGCAGCACCGTGCGGGTTGTAGTTAAGAAAAATTAGCCAATTCAGCAACATCGAGGGGGCCATCTGTTGAAAGTCTGTACAGAAAAAAATTTTTAAAATTTTTGCATGAGAATGGTGTAAATTCTCTTCTGCATTCTTGTCAATAGTCCATCATTTTATTTTAAAAAAAAATATAAGGAGGGGAAATTTTATGCTGTGCAAAGCTTAAAAAATTTGATCAGCACCCGATTTAGAAAGTTTTGTATTTGATTCAAAATTCAAGTTTTAAATATAAAAAAATATTAAAGGGTTTTCCCTTCTGGGTAGGGTCCAGATCCGTGGGAACCCTTTTTAAGGTGGTAAATGCCTAGGTTGTACAAATTTTCCCAATGAGTGTGGGCATATATAAAATGAAAACCCCCAAAAAAACAACCACTAAGTGGACACAAACCCAAACAGTAAAATAGAACAAATGAGCGGGGTGTTGTTGGGGGTTTTTTTTTGTGTGACAAAAAGGGGAATCCGGAGTAGTGGGTTCTTTTCCCCAGTAGTGATAAGGGGGTTAAATTTTCTTAATATTTATATGTGGGGTATCAAAAATAAACAGGTAAGGACTCTGACGAAACCTTTTTTTTAAAAAAAAAAATAAGGCATTTATAATTGGGGAAATGTTTTTTGAAAAAATTCGCCTTTTGTGAGTAAGAAAAAGATAGTTGTGAGTTAAAGCCAGGTTATGCCGGATCATGTCAGTTTCGTTCTTAACGTCTTAACGTAAAGGCTCTTGTTGTTTTAAAGGAAGCTTACGATATACTTAACTTTTAACGTTGACTTGCAGTTTGACTTAAGTAAGAGATGTTTTGGGGAGGTCTTTTCTTTTTTTAGTTATTAAGGGTATCACATGATCCAGCCAGCCAATCATTTGAAATGAGTGAAAAGGCTATTTAGAAATTTTAATTTTGTTGTATTATGCCAATGTTTTACTCTTTAGCATAATTTTCTGTGAAACATTGAAACAAAAAAAAAAACAAAAATGGGGAACTAAATTTATCAAAGGTTTAATAATTAAATATTATTTTTGTTAAAAACTGTAAAATATTCCAACTCCTTTACAAATATACAACACCACAGACATATTCGAGAATGCTTATGTTTGGCTGATTGTTCAAGAAAAATGCCCCCTGAACACATAATTAAGTTAACTTTAAGTGAACGTTACATTAATTTACGAAAGTTGTCTGATCCCCGGCATCATGTGTGCACATGGAAAAAAGGAAATTACCTGAGAAAGAGAAGTAAACAAGCTTAAAAGTAAAATTATTAAAAGGTACCAAATAAAAGCAGTTACAAAAATGACGATTAAAAAATGAAAAGATAATAAGTGAAAAAAGAGGTAAAAGTTGAAAAGACAGCTGGAAATTAATTTAAAAAAACATTTTTGGGGGTTTAAGAAAAGAACCTTTAAAAAATTAAAAATATAGAATAAAATCAGTTAGAAGGGTGAGTGACAAGAGAGCTTTTTGAAAATAAGATTAGAAGATTTAATTTAAGAAAAAAACCACACCCCAATGTGATATAAAAAAAAAAAAATCACGAGCAGTAAAAAAAAATAATAAAACCCAATTTGTTTAAATACCAATAAATTTAAAACTTTATTTAATTTTCACTAAAAAAATTTTTTGGTTTGATTTAAAAAACATTGGGGGAAAAAAATCAAGTCTCTGCCATTATTTATAAAAACTTTTAAATAAAAATTGCGTATTTCAGTGCTTTTTGGAGTACCCTGTCCTTTAATAAGAGAAGAACAAAGATTCTATTATGGCTTAAAAAACACTACTACTGCTGCCCTGTAGGGGTATTTTACTGTTTCTCTCAAAAACAAAACTGATGTACCTTGAACATTTTAAAAATTATGTGTTTCTTTTTTCGTTTTTAATTGTAAAATTTTAGGCTACAATTTTTTTGGTTGGTATGTAGGCCTTGCCCCTTTTATCTCCTTTTCAAAGTTTAATCAGGAAACTAAAGCAAAAGGACGCCATTCCAAATAATAACATAAACAAAAGGGGTTTTCAGATACAAAATAAGGTGGGTTAAAGGTGTATTTGTACATAATTTGATATTTAAAATAAAAGTAACTTTTTTTTTGACAAACCAAAATTTTTCCCTTTTTTTAAAACTATTCAGGGATAAATATTACCCTCAATAACCTTGTTTGGTTTTTATTTAATAGTGCTGAAACGTGGTGCTTGGTAACTTCAGAGTTGTAAAATAAAAACTGCTAAATTTTTGGGGAACTAACCGTCTATTAAAGAAAATAGGTTAATTTAACTTTTAAAAAAATTAAAATTGTTAATGAGCATAAAAAATACAAAAGTCACATAGACAATACTTAATTGTAAACTTTTAATATTAGTCCCGGTAAAGGGTTTAAACTGATTGTCAAATCCTTCCTTACCTCTGACAAACTGTATTAATCATAACTTTTGGGAAAGTGGGAACGCCGACCTCCCCCATGGTTCGAATTCAACCTTAAAATTTTGGGTTTCCCCCTTTTTTTCACAATCACTCTCCATTACACATTTGGTTAAAGCGTAAAAAATAAAAGGGGGGGGTAAAATGCGGTGCTAGAATTATAATAATTTTTTAAAATTAATTTTTCAGGGAAAAACAGGGGAAAAAATTTTTTCCTGTCCCATTTCGGAAAGATCGTAATTTTTTCCCAAAATTCAGGATCCCCAAACGGCCAGGGTTTTCTTCTTTCTAAGACCTTACATGGATACTCAGGGCATGATTATACTTCTGTCAACATAGGTTAAGCATGTATTTTAAATTTTTGATATCCCCACTGTTTCTTTTGTGCTTTACATAAAAAAACCTTTTTTAAAATATAAATTATAACCATACTAGCAAAATGTTTAGAAAATTATTATCAAAGGGTAGGAAAGAAAACAATAAAGTAAACTGAGTACAAATTGATTTTTGAAAATTTTGCAACACAAAATATATGGTGAAAAATTAATTTAGCGCCCCTTGAAAATTTATAAAATTCACACCCCCCGGGGACTTGAAAAAAAAAGTCCTCAGAGATGAAAATTTTTTAACATTTAAATAATATCTTAACAACTTATCATAACCTTTTAAAATTTAAAACTGATAGTAATAAATTTTAAATTTAAAATTCCCCAAAATATATTTCCCCCTTATTTCTTCTCTTTCCTTTTCTCTTGTTGAGTTAAAGATGCCCAAAATAGTTCCTGCTCCATCTCCTTAAGGTGTGAATAGGATATTCGTGGGCCCAGATTTTGACTCCCGGGAAACAGACAATGCAAAGAAAAATTTTTAGTCTCTTGTGCTTGGTTTAACAGAGAGTCCAGGCCCGTTGGTGTGTCACACCACCACTGGTGAAAAAATCAATTACATTTGATTGAATGGGGCAATTTGGCAGGGCAAATGAGAGCGAAAACTAAAGATGTTTTTACTTGTCCTGGTTTAATGAGTCTATACCTGTTTCTGTTTGCTCACATTCCAAAATGGTGAAAAAAAAATTAATCTGAACAAATGAAGTCCCCCCAAAAAAGTTTCTCTAGAAAACAAGTGTCAATTTTAAAATTAGCTCGGGGAGAAAACAAAACAAATTTTGTATTCTTACATAAGGGCTTAACTTAGTTTTAAAATACTAACATCATAATTTATGTGTATGTCATTTTTTAAAATTTGGATTGGAAGTGCAGTAAGCTAGTAACGTGGTGTTGATAGATCATATTAATGGCAAACCAGAATGATTCGGTGGGGTCCTGAGGAAGACACTGAAAACATTAAATTAAACTGTTTAATCGCTAACTAAGCATTATATAAAAACTCCCTCTAGGCGGGTGTCCAGCTCCCTGTTTGGTTCAGGGATTGAGAGAATCATAAGAGTGGACCTGAAGCAAAGATGGTTTTGGGGAAGAAAAGAGGAATCCGCTGGTAGTGTTGAGTGATAGAGGCAGCAAAGTAAGTAAATGTCCCGTGGTTTGTAAACCAGCGGGCCTGCCTCGAAGCCCATTTTAAGAGACAATTGTACTACCAGCAGTGGTGATGTGGACTGGTAAGAATATGCGTAGTTCAAATGTAAATGGATGAGCAGGATGCTTGTAGGTCTAGTAGGACCCTAATGGCTCCCCAAACACCTCCCTGCCCCTTCCAGATCCGTAATCATCCATCTGTCTTATAAGTGTAACTTCCAACCTTTACTATAATACACTTCAACTAGTGACTGGTCCACCACCTAACTCCCCAACCATCACCTATTGGTGTCACAAGATGGAACCTTTAATTGGTGTCAAGAGGTGGGATTATAGTCATTGTTCATTTGTGGTGATTTTGGTTCTAATATTTTATAATATAAACTAACTCAGTTTAGGACATGGATATCACTGAACAGAACATAGGACATGGTTACGAGGAATAAGGACAGTTTCGAGTAAAAATAAATGAGTGCATCGAGTGTCGCATAATTGGGGGTGGCACCAAAGCACCCAGCCCTCATCACCACTGCCATGCACTGTGCATCCAAGACAAGGATTGGTCATCATTAAGATAGTATCGATACAATATTCATTATTACTTAAATACAAGTTCACGAGGTCAAAACTGACCTATGTCACCGTTGGATCAAATAATCACGCAAGTGGGCAAACTTAAGGCAGGTAACAAAAAGCTCAGGCCAACCATGTTGAGAATGTTAGTATAATAGTAGACATCTTTCCTCCCTGAAAATATTAGGAACTTTTTTCCCCAATTCCAAAACTCTCTATTCCATGGACATGCTGGGGATAATATTATAGTATTTTTCACCAAGATAGAACAAGCAACAATAGTATAAAATGGCACAACGCCAAATATCTTATAGTAACAAAGTTAACAGTGAGCACTAGAGTGCTGACTATGTGTTGACCAGTACTACTTGTGCGAAGCCTACTTCATAGAGCTGATTCAGGAACTAATTAAATTGTCTTAAGAGGAGAAACACAAGCATGTTTGAATGCGAATAATTTGGCCCGGATCAAACTCTGTGCAAGTGAAAACGCGAGAGGGGTTTGCTGATTGCAAAACAAAACAAATGCTAATATGTCTGAACTAGATGACAAACTGTAAGTAATGGAGTAATGAAGTTAGAAGCAGATCAACGAGCTTTGAATTCATGCTTAAATGGCCTAAACAGGTGAGTCAGAATGGCTGGACATAGATGGCTAAACTGAAGAAAGGCGAACAAGAGGACCAGGACTTGGGCCGATGCTGATAGAGACCACAGGATGGAGAAGATAATTGCCTAAGAGGAGTGTTCACCACTAAAAAGGAAATATAGTGTTTTAAATGCTCAGGCTACAAAGTGTAGCCAGGATTTTGTATAAGGACTTGAGATAGTTAGAAACCCCAAAAGTGTGTTTTTAGCTGTGGGATACAAAAACATCAAGTATGCTAAAATACAGACATAAGTAGAAAAGACCTTGGGATGGCACATCACAACTAAACATGAAAGGTGTTGGGTTGGTCCCCGAACCCTGGTCCGCAGTTAAGGTGTGTTCCATCTATGTCTGTAACATGTATCTATAAACAATGAAAGGGACCAACGTAAGCTTCTTTTGGACACCGGGGCGCAATACACCTTAATGTGTTGATTGGTTTGTGAGTGTACGCAACTCCCTGCTGCAATATAGGTTTTCAATTATCAGGCCGAATTGTACCAAACCTCGGGGAATAAAACAAAAGAATAAAAAATGGGCAGCAGAGAAGTGTACCCAGTTTGAATCCAGGTGGTGAATAGTTATAATTCACAGTGCACAGAGATATTAGGACTTGACTTCTTGAAGCAACACTCTGCGACAATCAACACAGCAGAGCAAAATAAAATATACCGATATACATCGGTATATGAAGAAAGTTGGAGCATGTTAATTTCTTCAAATTTGTGATTTAAAAGTGCATCAAGTAGTCATTGATGAATAATTGATCATGAAAATGGGGTGAAAATTACAGATGTAAGAATAACTCTTTGAGGAAAACCTCCTTTTTATTATAGAAATAGAAGATAATTATTTAATTTAGACTTTAATAAGGGAACCAATACAAACTAATCAATTTAAAAAATGATGCAAAAAATATGAACAGAAAATTTATGATTTTTACAAAGAATAAAATACACAAAGATGTTTCTTTTCAGAATGGTCTATGATTAAATTTTTGGCCACTCAGCTAAAGACACGGGTTGTTGCCAATCAAACCTATTTTTTCAAATTATGTTATCAAAATGTGATATTTTTTGGGATTAAGACTCTTTGTACTTTACCTTTGAATAAGATTATGTGCTAGATTTTTTTTCTCTAGCCTCAATCTTAGTATAGATATCATGAAGTCGTTTTTTAAGCTCGAGACTTCTATCTTCCTGTATTTCTCCATAGAGCCAAGATTCTCGTGATCTTGTAAAAGCGCTATGTCATACTCTGATAGCCCACATGACTTAAGATCTGCATTGGGGGATGCTTTCTTAGTGCAATCTTCAAACTGCTGAAGAGTGGTCTGACCAGAAGTGTATTTACCAAGAGGTACAAACTCTTCCACCCGCTCAAATTGCTTGCTTTGTCTCAACTGCCTAGTAAAATAAGAAAAACAAAACAAAATCAAAAACCAAAACCTTTTTTAAAAAGGGAAAGCGTGTAGTATAAATCTATGGCTTCATAAAATAAATAACTTGAATTACACTTTAAAACTAAAGTAGACTCTCGATTTTTCGGGGGGTAGTCAAGGGAGAGGAATCACGGTTAATATAAATCACATATAATACAAAAAATCCTTTTCCTCTATATACATTATATTCTTAATGAATTAATGAAAGAAGTCCCTTATCCATTTGTTTTCTCTCCGAGGGTTGTACTAATTGCCGTTACTTTTCAGTGCATGCATTAAATGCGTTTGTAAAGTGTCATCCAACTTAAACAAAATTTGTCAGGTCAGTCAGATTCCTCAGCCTTCATGCCTTGGATAGCTTTATCACCCAAGATGGGCTCTGCCTTTCCTTATTCCTCAAACCTCACATGTCACGGGTCTCAGCAGCGGCTGTACAACTTTGAATGTGTGTGGTACTATTTCCTTGTCTCTGTCTGGCTCTCTGATTGGGGGTGTGTAAGTAGCCTTTTTTCATGTTTGAATTGACTATGATTAAAAATGTGAATTTTATTTCAGTTCAAGTCATGTAAAGTAATATTTACCTTAAAAATAATTCAAGTTATATTTTTGTAATATATATTGCATGCAAAACCATCAACACAAAATATAAAATTTAATGATGATAATTTTTTTGATGAAAAAAAGTTTGATCACACAAATCTTGTTTCTAAACTAAATTTTAAATTTTATATAGGAGGTCCAAAAAAGAGGGAATAAACCCAATACCGCGTATAAATTCAACAATTAACGCAATTCACATTTTACATTGCTACCACTGGACTAAGAGGGAAAATTTATGTCTTTTGAAGAAAACCAATCTCTATTGGGCCCCAAACCCTAAACATAGGTTTCATTCTATTATCAAAAAAAGGATAAAAAAACACACTAAAGAGGAGAGTTATAAATAATTACAGGACACTTAGATAGGAACAAGTGTTAAGAATAGAGGACAAATACATGGATCAGACATTGGATGTGAATACATAAAATATTTAGTCGGTAATAATCAAATTTATTCAAAGGCGGTCATTTACCTATTATTATTTGCACCGCGTCTTACTACCCGTTCGGGGTTTTACGCACATTTTCCTATTAGTCCTGTGGTAGCAATATAAAGTATGAACTGGTTATTCCCATCAGTTTTAAAAGCCATAATATATGTTTGTGTCCTTTTATGTGTTTCTATCCACCTTTCCTGTACCCTTTTTTCCAATATACAACAAAATATATCTAAAAAAAGTGAAAAGCGATAAAAAAATTAATATATCTAAAAAAAAGAAGTGAAAAGTGATAAATAAAATTAATATATCCATACAAGCTATATTTGTTTTATCAAACATAACAAAAATATATGGTAATATCTAAGTATTGAATCAAGTTAAATAAAGTAAAAACTTTTGACATTAAAGTTTCAGATACTCAAATTATCTGAGATTTGGAAAAATAATGAGTATAAAGTTTGAACCACTATAAAACCCAGTTATATTTTCCATTTTTGAGTAATCCCCTACCCCTAATTGCGATACAAGTGGGTAGAGATTTAATATCACATTATCAAGATCCATAGAATAAATAAACAAATATAACAGTAAACCCCATGGATTCTTTAGTTGCTGACTGACAGCTCACAAATTGATAAATGACGGCTTTGAAAAGTTACCAACCAAATTATGTATCCCTACAACCGAACCATATGATCTGCAAAAACATGTGTTTAGCAGCTGTCACTGGCTGACAGTCAAAATTTAGGTATATCCCCAAATGTTGACTGTCAGAAGTCAGCTGTCAGTCAGCACCAAAGAACCATGAGGCTACTGTAGTACTAAATTTTAATTGAGTAAAACGTGAAAGAAGAGTAATTTAAGGTTGATTTTTTCCCCCCCCCCCCCCCCCCCCCCCCCCCCCCCAGAACATTCATCCCCAAGGTAATTAATGATTTACTTAATGGGTAAGGGGTTGAGAGAGTAAATTATAGGAAATGCGCCAGTATTTGCATGAAACAAGGATTGGGAAACCACAGTAATAAGGCCATACATTGGAAATCTCCTCCATTGCAATTCAAACATTATATTTACTGTCACCGGCAATTTAATCATGTGTAAACTTTATGCTTAAAACAGAGCTTGGCAACCTTTATATCAACACAAGCTGTATGGGTTTGGAAAAATGTGGGCTGGTTTGAAAAAAAATATCGAGAAGAAAACTTCAATTTTATATTTCTCCAATAAAAATGTATTAGTCTATTTTTATGAACACAAATGTTTGTTTGAAATATCGTTTGTGGGCCAGATAAAATCAGCCGATGAGCCATAAATTGCTGACAACTGCAAGTGTAAGTAAGTACCCAAAAGGTCAATATTTGATTCAAATTGAGTGCATTTAGGGATGGTTTTGATCAACAATCGAGTCTTTCATCCTATCTCCAGGTGGATTTTGTTTCATTTACTTAACATTCCCTTAAATTAGATAACTAAGGTTACTAATAGACAATATGATGGTGTTTACCTTACTTTTAGAAGATTTAAACCATTCTACATTTTGTAAATTTTTAAGCCTGTGTGAAGGTACTAAATTTTGAATCAAAATCTTGTTAGAATTCATACTGAATTCAAAATCCCAAATCTTAATATTTTAAAGATTCGTATAAGATATTAAATTTCAAATCCAAATAGATTCCAGATTCAGAGTGATTTGATTAAAATTTGAATGAAAAAGTCAATTATTTAAATACAGCTAATTAATCTTTTAAGGGAGTAGACTTGGCCACATAGACTTTAAAATTACATAATATTTATGACTTAGTCATTATTTGAACATGATTTACTGATCTTATAATTTTATTGGAATCAATTTAATGTGTGGATGTGTATATATATATATATATATATATATATATATTATATATATAAATTTAAATTGATATTTGATTTGAATTTGATAACATTTTGCTAAAGAATATAATATATGGATTTAATTTTAATATAAAATATTCAATTCAAATTCAAAACATTTTCATTATGGAATGTTTAGTTCGTATTTGATTCAACCAATTTAGTTTTAAAATATTCAATATGAATTCAATACAAAATGGAAAGGCTTATATTCACACATACTTATAAATGCCAATAGTATACATCACAATAATGCTATCAATGAAGTTTATAATATTAATACTATATTAGTGCAATTTTGAATATTTTAAAAGTTTAGTTTCTAGTTTTATTAGTTTCTTACTCTCATGGAACTTACTCTTTTAGATCCAGTCGAGTATCCAGCTGTTTTTGAACTAGCTGTTTGATGAGTCTATCACCTTCAGACTCAACATGCTCAGTCGCCTCCTCTGTCGCAGGAACTCTTGTCTCATAGACCTTAGCTCTCGAGTTCTGGATTTTAGCCATGTTTCACACAATATATAAGGTTTGCTCAAAAATTAAAATCTGAAATAAACAAGTTTCATATTAAGGTTTCTTTTTTTTATCACCTCGTCTTACTAACTGTTCAGGTTATACGCATTTATGATAATTACTCAAATGGGATAGGGATGAGGAAGAAGAGTGGAAACCATTTAGGAAAAACCACCCTCAGTAGACCCTGACAGGGCTTCAACCCAGATTTCCCCATCATTGGCAGGCCAATCTATCACGAGAATGATACTTTAAGAGTTAGACAATTCGATCGCTTAAGCGGGCATTTTTTAAGATACTACCAACATTAAATGTACAATGTATTCAAGCACAAAAAATTATGTTCACTTTTTTTCTCTCCATACAGTGCTTTAAAAATAGAAAAAGGCATAGCCACAATTGTTGGGGAGTTTTGTTTAAGATGAGGTTCATTCAATTCTTGAATCTCTTTGGTTTGAATACTGAATAGGTTAAAAAAAAAAAAATCTTAGCACAGTATGAAAGTAGGAAAGATATGATTTTGGTTGGCCAGGGTGGTCTTGGGGTAAGGTGCTCGCCTCAGGGTGACCAGCCAAGGTCAATGGATTTTTCTTGAACGATAAAAATCCATAGCACAACTTCCTTCTGAGTGGAAGTAGATCCCTCTGTCCCATGTCGATTGTGGCATGTAAAAGAACACTGGAAGGTATATGAAAACAACTTTCCCGGCAAAATTGGTATGGCCTTTCACTCTTGCTTAAATAAATTCTTATGTGATTATATAATCAGTCAGTTCTGAAAGTGAATGTTAAATAACTCAGATAAATAAATATGATTTGTCGTTTATAACATGTATGGTTCCTAGTATTAATAGCTTCTTTCATATTACATTTTTGTGAGAAACAATAAAAAATGATTGACATAAACTTCCCTTTCATAGCCAAGGGTATTAAAATGGAAAACACACAGTGTTTATGTCCATTCAACAACAAATAGTTTGATAAATTCTTATTTCATTAGAAACATAAATGTCTCTAAATTGTATAAATTAATAGTCCCCTCCCTGCCCCCCTCAGTAACTAATGTTTAGATACTGCTCCTGTTAACAAAGAAAGTTTGGAATATACAAAGAGTATTTTGTAATATCATAAACTTTTGGGAATGTAAATTTTGTATCTTATAGTGTGCATGAACACATGAAAAAGCTATATTTTAAGTAGAATTGCGCCAATAACAAAATTTGCTATCAACTTGATCCCAGCTTTATGTAACTAATCAAGTATGTGGTAATTTTTGGTGAGAATTTCATGAAGCACCAAAAATACTTTTCACAACAGCCTACTAAAAAAATTATTGTGCTGTTTGTAGGGCCTATATAAAAAGATTAAATTTTGTTTAATACCTGAAAATAAATCTATAAAAACGAATAATAGCCTGATGATTTAAAAATATAAGAAAAACAGAAAAGTCAAATATAATGTAAGTGATAGAGAAGGAATACAACCTGAAAGGCCCGTCAAGGTTTTATTTCAATTAGGAAGTCTATTCTTAAAAATTGGAAAATGGAAATAAAAATATTACAATTGATTTTACATTCTGTCCATTTAATTAGTAATGTAAAGATACATTATTTAGTAATATATATAGAAATATTATTGGAAGCTTTTGATACATTTTTATATAAACTTTTTAACTAAAAGACCAATTAATCCCATCGTATAGTCTTCTGAGCATTGGTTGAAAAAGAAATGTGATTCTAGGATGCCATGCAATACAATATGGAATTAAAGTGACACTCAATGTTTGTGATCGAAAGTGGGCTTCCTATAAACATCTGGATTTAGGTTAGGATATGATAGAAAATAAATAAACTTCTCTCTTAATTTATTCCCTTTCTCTTCCCACTTACAATGAGACTGTGAACTTAATTAAAGTGTAAATAAAAATGAAGAGATGTTTGTTTTATAAAGTCCTAACCTAACCTGTTCTTTAAAGTTGGTTTCCTTCACTATTACTACTTACATTACGTTAATATTATAAATAGGACCCTCTAACCTTTCAAACCTTTAAGGCTATTCAAGATACAAACCATCAAATAATTTTGTTTTTTCAATGTTCCAAACTAAACAAGTAGGCTCCAGACCAATAATTTAGCCCTTAACCAAATGTATGAATGTTAACATATAATTATTTTTTGTATCTTATATTTTTCTATTATATTTATATTTCCTCTTTGTTCATAATTTTTTCTAATATTCAAATTCGGATGAGAGATTTGAAAGTTAAGTGTGAATTCAGATTCAACCTAATTCATATGTAGATTTAATAAATAAATATGGCAGTCAAGCATCTCAGTGATGACATGCGAGGTGTGAGCCTGAGTGTTATCTTGGAACAGGCAGATATCTGTCAACTTCCCCCATCAAAGTCGTCACAAGTCTCTCAATATGCATCAGCATTAATTGTTGTGCCAGAAGACATGAAGTCAACCAGGAAAATACCTCTTCTGTCAAGTGCCAGAAAACTGTAGTCATGATTTCTTTTTTGCATAAATAAACTTTTTGAATTTTTCGGTTTTAGGGTAATATGATGCCATGACAATGATTGCTGCTTCAATTCAGGCAGTGAATGATAAAACCAAGTTTTATCCACAGTCACAATAAAATCCCAAAACTCATTTCCTTCCTATGTGTGTATCACCTGAGAAAATGTAGCAACATTTCGGGTATGTAGCAAGTGAAAACATTTTTGTAGCCTAATTTCTCTGTCGTGGCTTTATGAATCATAATCTAAGTCACTTTGATGGCCTACCACTCCTGAAGAATTCATGGCACCACTTTGTCACATTATTGATTCCTACTGTCACCATAAAACAGAGAAATTAGTTTTATGAATTTCTGTTGTGTGCTTTACCTTCTCCCTTTAGAAAAAATATCACTGAACAAAATTAGGATTTGGCAGGATTTTGGATCAGCATTGCCATTTTAATAACGTATCACTAATACTGCCAAACCCACGTGAAAAATAAATTCCAAAGGATCAAGGTCAATACCAGTCATAATAATTGTATTCGTAGTAATTTTTTTAAAAATCATGAATTTTTCTAATAGGCCTACTATATAATATATTATTTGAAGGATTAGAGGAGTCAAGCGTTCCATCCCTGGTTAAAATGTAGCCACTACAAAACATGTCAATGAAAAAGTGACACTTGGCGAAATGAAACATATATTATTCACAAAATTCGAATAATTATCAAATCGATTAATATCCTAGTTAAATTTGCTAAGGTTGTGATGTTAAAAAAACAGATTGGATTATTTTTGGACATAAGTCCTCAGTTCTTCAACATATTTACACAGTAAAGTGTTGTGGTGATTATAAACTATTTAAATATATATATCTTCATTCTTCAAAGTTAACACATTTGTTATGTGTTAGCCAAAGAAAAGATTATAGGCTCTGTGAAGGTTTTGGCATAATTTTGGTATAAAAAAGTGTGCCTTATTTTATAGTCAATATGGTAATAGTTAATATTATAAGCATTTACTTTACCTCACAGAAATTGTTATTAAAAATATACTAACATATTATAGGATTTGCAATGACCTAAAAGCTTTTTGATTTTTTTCAAGTTATTGAATCAAATAGAATAATATTCAAATCAATATTGATACTATCCAATCTTCGCAGACCCTTATTAGTAGTAGGTATAGCTTAAAACATTATCAAAAGATAAAACATAAAAAATACGGGGCATGTTCAGAAAAGAGTACTGGTTGCCCTCTCGTGCTGTGAAATTTTTTTTCCAAGGTTGGTAACACTGAGTGGTAGTGGGAGGGGAGTGTCTTCTAAACACAATGAGCATAGGCGGGCCTTGTTAGTATGGAAACTCGCCTTGTAGTGTCCATTTGTGTGAAATATATCGATAAGAAATCCTGCCAAGTGAGAGGTACGCGCTGTCATCAGGTTACTTCTTGCTGAAGGAAAAACACTGAATGAAATTTTTTCATGGATCAAAACTGTTTATGGCGAAGGTGTTATGTACAGAATGAACGTGTTTAAGTGGTGTCGTGAGTTTAATGAAGGTAGGAAAGAATGTTCAGGACGATAAGAGGTGTGGAAGACCTTTCATTATGACCGATGAGTTGATGCACAAAAATAAAGAAAACTGTTTAAGACCGCTGATTGACAGTGGATGAAATTTCTGCGATAATTCCACAATCCAGATCTCTTTTACACGAAAAAATTACAGAAACGCTGGATTTTGAAATTGTGCGCAAGTTGGGTCCCAAAACAACTGACCGAGCAGCACAAAGTGAATTGGGTCACTAGTGCTCGCGAGTTCCTTGAGCGATTTTAATTGGAGGTACGCGGGTGTTCAATCCTCGTCCCGGCAAAAATTTATCTGATTACCAAACCCTTCCTTCACCTCTGACAAGACATCTTGAAAGTGGGAATGCCAGGCC